>CM060704.1:166386636-166393147 GCA_030686995.1 Artemisia argyi
AAATTGCGAGAACTGCGAGAACCAGCATCAACCAATCAGATTTTTTCAGATATTAATATTTATTATTTAATTCAAAAGGGTATAACGGTAAAATTACTTTTTTTTATTTTCTTTTTTAATTTTTTAAATAAAAAACGTTTTTTATTACCTAAATTTTAGGGATTTTTTTTTAATTTTTTTTTATTATTATTATTTTTAATTTCCAGCATGTATGTTAGTAAGGTGCACATGTGTTTCTTGTAGTAGATAAATTAAATTTTCATTATAGACTTTGAGATGGTTTTTAAAATGTGGATACTTTCAAACTTTTAATGTATGAGCATATGTGCACACGTGCAACTAACTCTCTTACAACGTAAACATCTCTACAAACTTATCAACAACATAAATAATAACTCAAAATTATTACACACGTTAATGCTTTACAAAGTCTAAACATGCTAAAATTTCTACTTCATTACAAATGCTTAATTAATAGAAAAAAACAAAATTTAATTAGGATGCACATGTGTAAACACCATGTTTTGCAACATCGTCTTTAGTGTGCACGCATCCATTCACGTATCCTTGATTATCTTGATCGTTTTTGCATATACGCATATGCATGTAAACTTTTCGTCGTATTCACATGTACAATGCACATGTACATTCTTTGTCTCTATCATTTTCAGTGCATTTGTATTCTTCATCTTGAGCATAAACCTGTATATTTGCAACCAATATTTATTAACAATAATACGAAAAAATTATGGATCAGATCTTGTAATAAAGTTATGGACACTTGTTATTGATACCAGCTGTAAAAACATATATGCACAAAACTTAAAACACATATGCACACATATACCAACTATAAAATACACTCTAAAACACGTATGCACAATTCAATTGATTATATATATAAAACTTAAAACACATATGCACACATATACCAACTATAAAACACATATGCACCCTTCATTTTTTTTAAAGCTTCTCACATTTTTTAAAGCTTCATTTATTCGAAAAGATATCTTAAAAAGGCTTTGTCAAGTTAAAAGATCAGGTAACCCAACACCCAATAATCAGAATAATGCAGGGGCCAAGCTTTTATCAAGGAACATGTTTATTTATAAAACAAAATATAACAAAATGAATAGAAATGAGTATTTGGTAATCAAAGGAACATGTTATTCATAAAACAACAATACTTGTGCACATATGTTTTAGGATGTCTTGCAAAGATATATGTGTCGTCTATCATGTTTACTTTTTTTTATCACTATATTAATTGATATAAACCTCCCATCTATACATCACCGGTTCTCACCATTATATTTAATTTATGAAAAAAAACCAAAAGCCATCTGAACATATCAACAAAAAGAATCAAAAAAGCTATATAACATATCACTAACAAAAAGAAATCAAAATTTTAAAAATTCATATTTAAGATACACGACACCAAAAAGATGTTTCTTTATGTATCACGAAAGACAAGTATTCAATCAAGATTCATATTAAACCTTATACACTAACTCATTCGAAGGAAGCAAACGAGCCTACACACATAAATCTTTAATATTATACTCCGTAAAAACTCAGAAGTCCCGTAATTGAAATAATTTTTACATAATTTCAACTAATATGTCATATCCATAATATTAATCTTTTTCGGATTCGAGATCATGAAAACAAAGAACCCAAGAAAAAAAATAAAAAATAGCTACGTATGTGTACTGATTTTTTGCATACCATCTTCTTTTTGGGCTCCACATCAAAGCATGGACACACCAATTTTTGCAATGTACAGAGAACAAATATTAGATTCCTCTTTGTTATAGTTATGCGATAATCATCATCTTTGTTATCAGATGTGAGCGGTTGAGACTTGAGAGAGTGGAGGCGGAATATAGGATGAGAAGTAAAATCTTTTTGACCTATTAATATTTCAAATTCCTATATTAAATGGACGGTTATCAAAAAGCAATTAGAGGAAATCTCTATAATACCCCTTCTAGTCAAATGAATTTATTTTTAATCTTTCATTTTATTACATTTGTGCCACTCATCATTTTGACCATTGATCTTATAATCTAACGGTTTAAAACGGTTCTCGCAGTTCTCGCAATTTATTTGGTTCTGAAAAGAACCTTACACTATATATATATATATATATATATATATATATATATATAGAGAGAGAGAGAGAGAGAGAAAAGTACACTTTGGTAGAAAAGTGAGAAAAAATGTTATAGGGTTTAATTTGAAACATCTCAAACTTCAGGGGTATGTCTTGAAACATGCCCCCGCCGAAAAAAAAAAAATTTCCCGCCAAAAAAAAAAAAATTTTTTTTGGGGCAAAAAAATTTTTTTTTTTCCCGCCAAAATTTCTTAGTGCATCACAGTTATAAAGTTACTGCATCACGGTTATAAAGTTACTGCATCACGTTTACTGCATCACAATTATGATTTTACTGCATCACGGTTGTTGCATTCATGGTTTTTAATGTTACTGCATCATGGTTATAAAGTTACTGCATCATGGTAAATAAACTGAATTATCATAAGTTTTATGCATCATATATGTATGTAACTGCATCACAATTAAAATACGATTCTTTTTTAAGTTTTGGTGCATCTTTATTATAAGTTACTGCATCATAGTTAATAGTTTAGTGCATCAGCTATGTATATATATATATGTATATATATATATATATGTATATATATACATATATATATGTATATATATATATATATATATATGTATATATATACATATATATATACATACATATATGTATGTATGTATATATATATATATATATATATATATATATATATATATATATATATACACATATACATACATATATGTATGTATATATATATATATATATATATATATATATATATATATATATATATATATATATATATATATATATATATATATATATATATGTATGTATATATATATATACATATATCTCTATATTATATATAACAGGAGGCGTTACACGTAGATAAATCAACAAAACGCCACCTCATTGCCACCTCATCGCCATGTACTTCATTATCAGCCATGTCATCACATTCTGTCCATGTAAGCATTTTTTTTTTTATAAACAATTTTCGGTCCATGTAAGCATTTTTTTTTTGCGTTACACAATTTTCGGAATTTTTACATGCAGATATTAGTGAAATTAAAAAATGGATTTTTTAAGGTTCGAACATGGGTTCTCTCCAAATATAAAGCAACATCTCTACCACTAGATCAATACAATTTTTGTTATATATTTTCCAAAACAAAATTGATAAGGAGTACCTAATTGATAAGGAGTACCTAATTGATTTAAATTTACATTCACATGCAGGAAAAACAAATACAAGAAAACGTGTATGAGATTTTTGTGATATTTTCCTTAAAAGATATAAGATAAGTTTGGAATATATCTAATGTTATCTTAAAGATTTTGTTAATGTTTAACCTAATCCTACAGTATATATACATCGCTTTTTATTCAGGTACTTCATATTTACAAAGTCGATTAACAATTCACAGTAACATGCAGCCCCTAAGATACTCACAGAGAATTTCAAAAGCAAAACAAACTGATGCAACCGGAAAACAGCTCGAGGAAAAGAAAAAGACTAGAATGAATTCAGGTTTATTGAATTAATATATATAAATTTGTTTGTTTAATGTTTAAATCTGACATATTTGTGTTGTGTATGTGTTGTTGATTTCATAACAGCAAAGCAACCACTCAAGAAAGGCTCTCGACTGGATTTACGAGGTATGTTGGTCATTAAGAATTAACAATGCATTGGTGTTTATATTATTCACCACGTTATTTGTATCACGTTTTATGGTTTTTTTTTACATGTCACTATTTGCTTATCACGTTTCTGGCATTGGATTTTGTACTTCGTACAAGGCAGAGGTAAACATGTTTTTGAATTCATTTTCTCTTGCTCTGCATATATCACAATCTCATCTGTTTTATAATATGACTTTATTACAACACTGGTGGGTCAAACTCTACATTTGAAGTGGGGTTATTCATTATTAATAGGAAAAGTTAATTAGTTTTACTCTACTAGGTGTACTATAAATTGCTATTTAAAATCATTGCTTATTATATGGTCACCATCAAGAATTATAGATTGTAATGGCTCCTTTAGTAACAGGTTGTTATCGTTTAGATTTAGCTGGTCTAGGTTCAGAGTTGTTATTTGTTGTTGGAGATAAGCTTCTTCCACTTTGGAGGAAGACAAAGCAGAGGAAGAAGAAAAACAAGTTAGTTTGAACTCTATAATTTCCTTAAGTTATTGCATGATGTATTACTTCATTGTTTTTTCTGTTGGAAATGTGTTCTTTATAAAGACTATAATTACAAGCAGAATATTGATGAATACCAATTTATTGCAGAGCGATCATCTGGATAAATTTTTACGCTGAGTACCTCATCGATATGGATGATGAAACACATGCTCCATTCTTTGCTATAATGCCAGGCATCACTCTCATCTCTGATTATCTGAAAGCAATCCTTTACTTTTTATTACTTTGGCAGAATTCGTACAAGTTTTTAGATATTAATTTAAGGATGATTTTTAAATGGAATTTGTAGGTCTAATATATACAGCTTTGGCGTGGTATTATGGGAAGTTTCCTCAGTAGATCCGTTGGGATACTCTTAACTCAATGCAGGTACGTCTTTTCTTCCAGAGTTCGGTCAAACTTATTGTCTTCCATATACAAAATTTATGCAAGTATGGCAAATAAATAAATAAATACATACATAATGGATTGTTTGATGTTGCAGGCCAACATGTGCTACTTTAGAAAGGGTTTCAAAAATGTGATTTGTGTATGCATAACAGGTCATCAGAGCTTATGACAAGTAGGGTTTATGAATCAATGGCTAAATTTTCTGAACGACGTGGCTCCCCAATGGGATTCTCTCATTGAACAATGTTGACGCAGGTTCATATCTTATCTTTGGCTATTAAAATTTGTTTTGTACTAAAACCTTTTATTCTTTATGTTTTTGTGTATACAATTTTACAATGGAAAGTTTAAAAACTTGACTGATTATTTTTGCAGTTAGTGCTAGAACTTTTGAACAGAATCGGTTGTTTCAGGTGTAACTTACTCGCTAACGGGGACCCTCATTATGCACAGCATAACGAGCGAGGCTTTTGTTGCAGGAGCAAACAACAAACATAGGGGATGGCAACAATGCTGAAAGTCGGAGCTTAGAGGAAGAAAAGGCGCTTAAGCTTGGGTTACATGTGATTGCAAAGGTCTCTGGATATGCTAATGCGGAACAGGTAATTCAATGATGCATCTAAAATGAAATAAAATGCAAAATCAATATGCTTAATTAGATTTTATCAGATTTCATGTTTGGTTAACTGAACACTTAAGAGATTGTTATACATTGCAGGCACCTGAGTTATTTATCAGATTTCATGTTGACGCTGTTGTTAGTTATAATATTCATTGATCTGAATATATTCTATTATTTTGATGGTAACAGACACCCGAAAGGCTTAATTGTTGCATTTAAGTTGAAGAGCATATCAGCTGAATTGATAACCATGTCAAGTCCGGTGATGCTAAACCATATTCCATGAAATTGGAGAGCGAGACCAAGAAAGAGAGTGAACCAAAGGCTGATGAGAAAACCATTTCAGAGGCTAATGAAGCTGAAGAGGATAATAAGAATAATGATGCAAAGATTAAAAAACATCCGCTGACATGTACAAAGACAATAAGGATGTTGTTTTACGTGAAGATCTCAAAAGTATTTTCCAGAAATTTGGAATGGTTAAGGTATGTATGTTATTATCCTGCTAGCTTTTAGTGGGATTTCACGTGAATTTTTGGCCTGCTGCAAAATAGCAACATTAAAGGAGTGTGCTAGATTTATTAAAATCTGTTCTGGTAGAGCTCATTAAGTATAGTAGTGGTTTAGTATTTTCACCATTAGCGTATCCAAACAAGCATTTAAAAACAGTGTGCTTATTAGAAAATTGCTTCTAATAAGAACTGTTTTGCTGTTCCTTTTTTTTTTTTTTTTTTTTTTTTTTTTTTTTTTTTTTGCTTTCTTGGGTCAATGGGACTGTTTGGGAAAGAGGCGCTTTTGACAGCTGCAATTGTGCTCTCTAGAAGCTAAATGGGAGTTTATTCTCATCGTGAGTCATGGTAAGCTATGCAACATAAATATAGATGGCCAACAATTTGTTCTTTCTGGGTAACGATCATCTATCTAATCCCCAAGTTTCGGATAATTCAAGACTGCCACTGTGGATTTGTGGATTTAGTGTTTTGACATACATATACACTTTCCCTTTTCTGATGTATAATTTAGAGGTTGCAATTGTAACCCTTTTTAGATGAATGGGTCGATTAGGTTTGCTTTTTATCTCAAACGGGTCAAATCAAAAAAATAACCAAGAAGGGAATGGTTGCTCAGGTTAGTCGAATGGGTTTAATAGGTTGTAAGGGCACATATTT